>BQNB010000672.1:0-33797 GCA_026074375.1 Tanacetum coccineum | reverse complement strand
ATAAGATGAAACATTATGTAGTGAGAGAAATTAGAGAGGGGTGAAAGAACAAATGTGTGTTTTATTAGAAAGAGAAAGGAAAAATGTAACACCTCCACATTGTGTCACAGCGGAATAAGGGTCCGAGAGTGTCACTTCATAATACAACAACACAAGATATGAGAACGACCTCTAAATAAGTCGTTTTAAAAAGATACATTCGATTGACTGTAATGTTTGTTACAAAAGTTCCAAGCTTAAATAGTTCATTGTTGTGAAAACATAAAGATTTTGATACATAACAAAATGTCCCAACATGTAATGTAGTAATCTTTAGAGCATTTAGACTTCAAAATTGTAACATTTCTCATTTTTCATGTCATTGTACGACTCTATTAATGATCACTATTTATTTTAGTCCGATACGCGTTTACTTTTAATATTTACCTTTAAGCTAAGTCGCGTAGACTAAAAATAATCAATGAATGTAAACAGTCATCAAATAAATTAAAGTTTACATCCACCAAGTAATATATAATTTCTAGGAAGATAATTAGGTACTTTGCGTATTTTATTTTTATTGGTCACGTAAAAGGGTTACGTTTCGCTATAAAAATACATTTGGATGCACCCCGGAAATACTTAGACATACCTAGACTCGAACCAATACCCACTTTGAAAGCCTAAACACAAAATTTAATAAAATCTTGTGTTAATATCACTTGATTTCCGAAATTGGGCAAGTAAACCATAAACAAATCGTCCCATGTGGATTTTCTAGCTAGCAAATCAAACTAAGGATCCCTAAAGTACTAGTACTAATCCTAGGTAATTAATATGTGTCCTAATGGTCCCCTAATGATCTTTGACACATTGGATAATAACCATTCCTTGCTTTGCCCATTCTTTGGCCGTGGTTAGCCAAGCACAAGCACACAAATCCTAAGATTTTCATATCTTAGGTAATCTTGTACTTAGATTAGACAATTAAGGAAATTGTACTAGGTGGTTTAGCTAAATACCATTTGAGATCAACTAGAACCCCTTAAAACCACTCTCTAGGGCACGGTTTGGTTTGTGTGTGGACTAGGAAAGTTAACTAGACATCTTGCCTATAAATATTCATGTACACTTACCATTTGACACTCTTGTTAACTCACACACACTTCAAACTCTCCCTCCTCTTGTTCGGGTTACAAACCGCAACCAAACATCTCCCGTTTACTCATTCAAACCAAGAAAACACAACAAGGGGGTTACATAATGAGGCCAAGGAAATATACGAGCTAAGGATTTGGTAAACCAAGCTTTGGAGCTTAGGAATAATACACGTTTGGGGTGTATACGTTCGTGCTCACCTCATACCCACGACTAGGAACTCTTGGACCATTGTAAGTCTCGAATTTAGCTTTAAATACCTTATGCCATCCATACTCTACTCGTGTCTAGTTGGGAGGGTCTCGTTTAGTTGTGCTTAACATGAAAGGTGTACATGAACATGCATGGTACGTCCCACGCATGGTTCATGTACGTATAAAGTGGGTAACACTTATGTTGTGCAAGAAAACAAATAACACGCATGTACGAAATGGCTAGCGACAATCTAGGGCTTAATTATTTTGCTTACATGGGTACTTGAACATTAACGTGAACACCAACCCTTCTACATGAACGTATGTAAATATTATACGTAAACTATTGTTGTAAACATGACGTGGGGGTGTGGGAACATATATTAGACATTAATAAACGTTTGCATGTTATGGATCGCGATTAGAAAGGGGTTAGACACATTTATTTTGGTGTTAGACGATTTTCTTCACATAGGGCTTTCACTCCATTTAGAAACCCAATCGAACCTTGATGGGCTTTCTAGCCCACTAACAGGCCCAGCGAAGAGGAATAAGCTCACAATAAGTTTGGATCGCTTATTGGTGACCTTATGAGTGCTCAATGGGCTTATTGAACCTTAATGTGCTTAATGGACCCTAATGGACCCAACGAAACTCTTTCAAACCCCTAACGGGCCTTAACAGGCCCAAGCCGGCCTACTAGGAAGGCTTATTAGCTTATTAGCTTAATTTGGATAAGCTGAAATAAAAACGGTTTTATCACAACTTTAATAAGCTAAATGGGCCTAGAAAAGGTTATTGGACCCAAAGGAATTAAGCACGAACCTTTAAAACCCTTATCGGGCCTTAGCAGGCCCAAGCCAGCCCAAATCGTAGTGCTTATTAACTTATTTACAGCTTAACAGACCCTACTGAGCATATTGGAAACATTTAGACTTATTAAAACTATAACGGGCCTCTAAAAAGCTAAACAGATCTTAACGGGCCCAATAAGGCCCGTTAAGCCAAAAATAAGCTCGATGAGCTTATTTAAAAACCGAAACAGCTTTTCATAACTTATTTGAACTTAACAAAGAGAAACGACACTTGTTGAAGTTTATTTGGAGCTAATATGAAATTTTCGCAAGTCAAAGGACTAAAAATGTAATTTCTGAAACATAAGGGGTTAGCTTTGTCATTTTCGAATTTCAATAACCCCAGGGACTGTTCTTGCAACATTCTGAAACTTAGGGATCTAAGTGTAATTATAAGGACCTAAACTACCTTTTTGTAAACTTAAGGGACTAATTATGTCATTTCCGAAACTAAAAGGTTTAAAATATAAAAGTGTATATTTATAAACCTAGGGACTAAAGTGGAATAACTAGGAACTTAAGGGTATGATAGTGAGCAAAAGTGAAATGAATAAAACACTTAACGAGTCGGTCGAACCTTAAGATATTCGGACATGAAACAGGTTTAATTAACGACGAAATAAATAAGTATATTTATTAACAAGGATTTCACGTTTCTCGGGAACCATCGAAATTATAAATACAATGATCTTGTGCAACATCGCACAAGTGATAACGGTATATATAAACTTAAAATGGGATTTAGTTTATACAATGAGTCGTTAGCTTAAATGTGTAAACTAAGACTTGACCGTACTTACTTAGGTACTTGACGGTGTGATCCACTGCTTACTTGGATATTTATTATCATTCAGAGAACTACCGGCTAAGGTGAGTTCATAGCCCCATGTTTTACAATTATTTAAATGATTTACATCCTTGGGGTGAGAACATGCTTTGTTTTACAAATTGGACGCAAGTGTACATTTTATACCATGATTACGTGTTTGCCTAAGTTACCATAACCCATTATGTCCATGATCATGAACTGTTAATTGCATAGATGTGATTGGGAATTACATTGTGTGGGCGCGAATGTTATGGATAGATCTATTAGGGATTGACAATCCCCGTTCGGGTGACTAGCTATCACTGGGAACGAACGCATACCATGTCGAATCTGGGATGTTGCGGGGTTAGCACATCATTCACGGACACCTGTTGGCAAATTTATATTTGCATTCATATATGTCGAGCTTCGGTGTCATGAGCTTAGGAAACGTAATTACTTTTTATGATGTTTGCATTTGTTGCTTAATCATACACTTGGAAATCTTGCGGTCCTACCATCGATTTATATAAACCTATGAATTCACCAACTTTATGTTGACGTTTTAAGCATGTTTTTCAGGTCAATAAGGCACGAGGTGCGATGATACATTGGGAGTCAATAATTGAAGAGTCAACTCTTAGATTATGGGTCTTATTACACTTGGGACAATTGTTTATAAACCAGAAAAATCTTTTATTTAAATTGTGAACATTTGAAACCATGAGCTTAAATTAACAAACAAGTATTTTTGTTAATCCAATGTATCTTTTCAAACGACACGTTTTAGTAGTCGTTCTCAGATCTTTGCTATTGACCCAATAATGTAACGCCTTCGGATATTCAACATTCCGCTGCATACTCAGATTCAAGGGTGTTACGCATGATTGGTATCAGAGGCCAAGGTATAGAGAACCAGCTCAAAAGTTTTTGTCTGGACTATAACCATTTTCAAAACTGTTTTCACAAATGGGATTTGTGAGGGACATACATGCATTACTTGTTTACGTCTAGCGCATATATGCTTACATGGACATGCAGTGCCATAGCATTAGAAGGAACTAAGTCTTACCTAATTGATATCGAGTATAAATGATATTACGTATATTACTATAAGGGCTTTACTAGTAAAACCTTACAGACATATCTTATCGATTTTTCTTATAAGAAATACTTATATAAGTTATTTTACTTTTTGCAGTAACCATGTCTTCTGCGACGTCTGATGTTACCTACACTTCCGTCTACACCGACTCTGAGCCCGGCAGGGCTTTCTGGGGAGCCGATGATGAGGAGATATCGGAGGGAGGCATTCCACGGGTCATCGTACTAGGATACGACGGACTCCCGCTACAGCCAGTAGCCCCACCATCACCAGATTTTATACCAGGTCCAGAAAATCCACAGACACCGCCAGTTCCTCAGGATGAGGATGAGCGTGAGCCTATGTTCATACAGGCACATGACCCTGACTACGTGCCGATAGTTAGACCTAATACCCTGTGTAAGAACCCTTGAGGGATGACGCATGAGTTTCCGGCTGAGGAACAGCCATTACCACCTATTGATTCACCTACTACTGACTCACCCGGATATGTTACTGAGTCGGATCCCGAGAGGATTCAGAGGAGTCCGAGATTGATGAGACGAGGATGGTCCGGTTGACTATCCCTGAGACGGAGAGATGATGGCGATGATGATGACACGATTCAACTAGGGATGCAGCGCCCAGGGATGAGGATGAGACGAGGAGGATGATGAGACGAGAGGAGGAGGAGCAATAGCTCCGGCCGACTCTACTACCGTCATACCTCTGATGAGCCTGTTCCCACCAGAAGGGAACAGAGCCTGTTATACCACCCCCTCCCCAGACATTACTATTAGTGCTAGGCAATTCCGTCCGACCCAAACTTCCATATCCCTCCCACCAGAGGCAGGAGGTTGCAGAGACTTCGACCAATGACTACCCCCACACCATCACCACCTATCTCACTATCACCACCCTCTGCAGGAGGAGCGCTTTGCAAGACTGCACTCCCCTCCTGCACAGTCACCACCTTACCACCATCATCTGGGTGTCTAACCCAAAACCAGGACACCAAGATAGCAATCCACGCCAGGCTCTCATTGATTGCAGTACTACCAAGCAATTACCACCACCCCACTACCACCACTACACCATCTCTATCCATGCCATCACCTGTTGACCGTAGGGATGACATCCCCTAGTCTGAGCAGCCTCCCCGCAAGAGGTTGTATTTGTCCACTATAGGCTCCAGATATAAGATCAGAGAGAGTTCCACTGCTAGACCTACCAGAGGTCAAGGGATAGATTATGGGTTTGTCAGCACGGTAGATGCTGAGGAGAGACGACAGGGGATTAGAGATGTTGGGTACGGGATAGGGAATACTTGTGTAGATCCGGCAGAGGCAGTTCAGAGATAGCACCTAATGACCGTGGGAGATGTCACCACAGGTCGTAGAGCTTGCTGAGCTCCAAGACGAGGGGGGAGGGGGACCAACAAGACTTGTATCTCTACTAGAGGAACGCTCAGGGATAGACTAGTTCTCGTATATCCACAGCAGTCATATGGACTCGCAGCGGGTCGATTTTACTTATGGGGGATAAGAATGACACTCCCGGGGAGACAGTATGGATGGTGGAGAGGAGGCCTATGCTTCCTGGAGGCTTGGGCTCGTACGATAGGATTGAGCTAGCGACTCATCAGGAGCTTCAGACCATCTGATCATGGTAGGCACATGAGACCTAGTCTACAGGCACACCAGACACCGCTACAGCTTGCAGAGTAGCACTCATTCAACACAGCACAGGTACACGTAGACTCGCTTTCCACATGCAGCATGCTGAGTGTAGCGCACTTCGAGAGACGATCGTAGGCGCCTGGGACAGATGGGTAGAAGGCCCAAGTCATCGGAGACATGAGGTCGATAGATGAGCGAATTCAGACTGAATTGTTGACACTGCGAGAGCCGCAGAGGATAGCTAGACAGCCAGGAACCAAAGGCAGGATTCCAGATCACCAAAGGCTTACTATGGGAACGCCGACAGTCACATCTAGTGATTCATGATATTGTATATTCTTTCTGCTAAGGGACATTGTTACAGGCATGTTAAGTATTAGGGGTTTTCCCCGCTACATAGCCTTAGGATCTCTTTTTGATTGTATTATGTGTATTCAGACGGACTATTTCTGTCAAACATTTTACAAGGTTATGAAATGATAATGGATGTGTCACTATGTACTATTATACTTCTCATGTGTGGATTATCTCATTATATATTATTATACTTCTGTCATATAGACCTCATGGTTTGTGCTTTTGAGATTAGACAAATCCATGCAAAACCCTACAACATTCACTCTCAACAACAACAACAACCAGAACCAAAAACAGAAGCAGGAGCAGAGAAGGAATAGCCACACACAGGAAGCAGAGATGATTGTACGGTATCGCCCCAAACATCAATGACTATGATCTTGAAAATCACCAAAAGAAACCAAAAAACATGAAGGTATTATAATAGAAACAGAATATAACAAACTGATAATAAGATGAGAATAAACTACCACACAAAAAGAGAAAGCAAATAAATCTAGCGTCAAACAAAAGTATCACCTCACATTTACATTGCTACATAACCTTAACAAATACAATTACAATCGAAGAATAAACAGTCCTCATCTGGAGTACACATAATACAACACAAAAGATCTAAGGCTATGCTAGCGGGGAAAACCCCTAATACTTAACATGCCTGTACAATGTCCTAGCAAAATACAATAACATGAATCACTAAATGTGACTGTCGGCGTCCCCAGAAGCCTCCTGGTGATCTGGAATCCTAAGCCTTTGGTCCTCTGGGCTTCTAGCTCTCTCTGCGGCTCTTCCTCTCAGTCAGTTCAACAAACACAGTCTGCATGTTCGATCATCCTCTCTCCTCATGTCCTCTGATGACTCATAGAGCCTCCTACATCTGGGTCCTGGCGCCTACGATCAGTCTCTCGAAGTGCTGCTAACTCAGCATGCTGCATCTGAAAGCGAGTCTCGTGTACCTGGTGCTGTGTCTGAATGAGAGTACTCTGCAGCTGTAGTTGTGTCTGGTGTGCCTGTATAAGTGTCTCAATGTTCATACACAGTATCTCGATGGGTCTGAAGCTTCCCCTGAATGGAAGTCGCCTAGCTCAATCCTATCGAAGAGCCCACGCCTCGCAGGAAGCATAGGCCTCTCCTCCTCCACCATCCATAATGTCTTCCTGGAGAGTACATCCTATCCCCCATAAGGAAATCACCACCACGCTGCGAGTCCAATATTCGACTCGCTTGATATACGACCTACTATCCTGAGCATCCTCTAGTAAGCATACAAAGTCATGTGGTCCCGCACTTAGAGCTCAGCAAGCTTAACGACCCTAGTGTTGACCTCTCCCACGTCATAGGTGCTATCTCTGGAACTGCCTCTGCCGGATCTACCCAAGTACCCTAATCCCGTATCCAACATCCTCTAATCCCCTGTCGCCCCTCTACAGCATCTACTGTGTGACAAAACCCATAAGCAATCCACTTGACCTCTGTTAGGACTAGGCAGTGGAACTCTCTCCGATCTCATATCTGGAGCCTATAAGTGACAAATACAACAAACCTCTTGCGGGGAGGCATGCTCAACCTCATCGGAATATCATCCCTACGGTCAACCAGGTTATAGCATGGATAGAGATGGTGTTAGCGGTGGTAGAGGAGTTGGTGGTAAAGCGTAGTAACTGCATCTATGAGAGCCTGGTGGAAAGCTATCCTGAGTGTCTGGTTTTGGGTTAGAACAACCCAATGATGTGGAAAGGTGTGCATTGCAGGTCACAGGCCAGTGCATCTAGCAAAGAGCGCTCCCCCTTGAGAGGGTGGTGATACAGGAGATAGGTGGTGATGGTGATCTGGAAGTCCATGGTCAGAAGTCTCCTCAACCTCTGGCCGCTCTGGTGGGAGGATATGGAAGTTTGGGGTCGACGGTAATCCTACCTCCAATATAATGTCAGTGGAGGGTGGTGGTACAACAGCTCTGTTTCCCTCAGGTGGGAAAACATGCTCAACAGCAGTAATGACGGTAAGTAGATCGCCGTGGTTCCAACTACACGTGCTCCACAACCTCCCTCCTAACAGTACACTACCACAAACTACCACCAATCGTACTAACATCCATCATCAACCTAGGCGATCAGTACCTAAGATAAAAAAAAACCATCCCAATAGTAATGTCAGTGGAGGGTGGTGGTATAACAGGCTCTGTTCCCTCAGGTGGGAAAACAGGCTCATCAGCAGGTATGACGGTAGTAGAGTCAGCCGGAGCTAAGTGCTCCTCCTCCTCCTCGTCCTCATCCTCATCATTGGCGTCATCCCTAGATGAATCGCCGTCATCATCATCTCCATCATCTCCCCCGTCCATAGGATAGTCAACCGGACCATCCTCTGTCTCATCATCCTCGTACTCCTCTGGATCCTCCTCGGGATCCGACTCAGTAACATATCCGGGTGACTCAGTAGTAGGTGAATCAATAGGAGGTAATGGCTGTTCCTCAGCCGGAAACTCATGGTCATCCTCCAAGGGTATATACTCAGGGTATATAGGCTCCGGCACGTAGTCAGGGTCATGTGCCTGTATGAACATAGGCTCACGCTCATCCTCATCCTGAGGAACTGGCGGTGTCTGTGGATCCTCTGGGTTTGGTATGGAATCTGGTGACGGTGGGGCTACTGGCTGTAGCGGGAGTCCGTCGTATCCTAGTACGATGACCCGTGGAATGCCTCCCTCCGATACCTCCTCATCATCGGCTCCCCAGAAAGCCCTGCCGGGCTCAGAGTCGGTGTAGACGGAAGTGTAGGTAACATCAGACGTCGCAGAAGACATGGTTACTGCAAAAAGTAAAATAACTTATATAAGTATTTCTTATAAGAAAAATCGATATGCTATGTCTGTAAGGCTTTAATAATAAAGTCCTTATAGTAATATACGTAATATCATTTATATACACGTATATCAATTATGCAAGCACTTAGTAACTACTAATGCTAAAACAGTGTATGTCATGTAAGCATATATATTAGATGCAAACAAGTAATGTATGTGTGTCCCGTGCAAACCTCATTTTGAATGCAGTGTTTGAAAATGGTTATAGTCCAGACAAAAACTTTTGACCTGGTTCTCTATAACCTTGGCTCTGATACCAATCTGTAACACCCTCGAAATCTGGGTGGCAGCGGAATGTTGAATATCCGAGGGCGTTACTTCATAGATCAATAGCACAAGATATGAGAACGACCACTAAACGTGTCGTTTTAAAAAGATACATTGGATTTAACAAAATACTTGTTCATTACATGAGCTCATGGCTTCAAATTGTTCGACAACATAAGTAAAGATTTTGGTTTATAACAAATGTTCCCAAAATGTAATACGCCCAAATCTTTAGTACTGACTCTTTCCAAAGAGTGACCCCCAATGTATCTGAGCACCTCGTGCCTTATTGACCTGAGAAAACATGCTTAAAATGTCAACATAAAGTTGGTGAATTCATAGGTTTATGTAAATCAATTGAAGGACCGCAAGATTTCCAAGTGTATGATTAAGCAACAGATGCAAACATCATAAAAAAATAATTACGTTTTCCTAAGCTCATGACACTGAAGCTCGACATGTATGAATGCAATAAATTGCCAATAAATGCCCGTGAATGATGTTCTAACCCGCAACATCCCAAATCCGACATGGTATACGTTTGTTGTCCGGCATCCCGGCACAGTGAGCGCTACTCACCCAAACGGGGATGTCAATCCCAAATAGATCTATTTATAACATATCCAAAACATATGCGCGCCCACACAATGTAATTCCCAATCACATCCATGCAATTAACAGTTCATTAACATGGACATAATTGGTTTATGGAACTTACAGCAAAACACGTAATCATGGTATAGCAAATGTACAACTTGCGTCCACATTTGTAAAAACAAAGCATGTACTCAACCCCAAGGATGTAAATCATTTAAATATTGTAAAGCTGGGGCTATGAAACTCACCTTAGCAGTAGTTCTCCGAATGATAATAAATACAAGTAAGCAAGTGGATCAACACACGCAAGTACCTAAGTAAGTACGGTCAAGTCTGTATTTACACATTTAATCCTAAACGACTCATTGTATAATACTAACTTCCATCTTAAAGTTTATATATAACGTTCTCACTTGTGTGGTGAAGCACAAGATTAATTATTCATGATACCGATGGTTCCTCGAAGATCGTGAATAACATTGTTTTTAATAAATATACTTATTTATGTTTCGTTCGTTAATTAAACCCGTTTAATGTTCAATATCTTAAGAATCGCCATTTATGTTAAGCGTTTCGTTAATTCACCATTTGTTAAGAATAACACCTTAGGTTTCTTATAAAATTTTGAAAAACAGGCACCTGGGTTTATTAGTATAACTTTATTTACTATTTCAAAACCCCCCAAGTTTTCTTTAATTACATAAGTGTCCTTTAAAATTACAAAACTGTAATTTAAGTCTTTATTGCGACACTTTTATCCCTATGTTTTTCAGAAAGTTCAAAACGTCCCTAGGATTAATCACAATTTCGAAAGTAGACAAATTTAAATCTCGCCGATTAAGTTTCGAAATTGTAACACTTTTAGTCCCATCAATTTGCGAAAATTGCATTTTAAGTTTCTAATAAAGCTCAACAGGTGGACATTTCATTTTGTGAAAGTTCAAATAAGTTTGAAAAGCTGTTATCGGTTTTTAATATGCTCATCGAGCTATTTTGGGCTTAACGGGCCTTATTGGGCCCGTTAAGGTCCGGTTAGCTTTTTAGAGGTCCGGTTAATAGTTTTTTAATATGTCTACATGGTTCCAATAAGATCAGTAGGGTTTGTTAAGCTGTAAATAAGCTCGAGGAGCTTATTGTAGCTTATTTTGAGCTTATTGGGCCCGAAAGCCCAATAGCTCACTCGACAAACACCCTTAAGGGTTTACAGGCCTTGCTAGTTCCTTTCCAATTCATACTAAGCCTAACAAACTGTTTTCTTTTTTAGCTTATTCGAGATAAGCTAATAAGCACTACGATTGGGCCGGCTTGGGCCTGTTTAGGCCCGGTAAGGGTTTTAAAGGTTCGTGCTAAATTTCTTTGGGTCCATTTAGTACATTAAGGTTCAATAAGTCCATTGAGCACTCATAAGGTCACCAATAAGCGATCCCAGCTTATTGTGAGCTTATATCGTTACGCTGGGCCCGTTAACGGGCTAGAAGGCCCATCAAAGGTTCGAATGGGTTCCCGAATGAAATGAAAAGCCCTGTAAGCAAATAAGAACTTCAAGACCATGATTAAGCCCGAGTGCTTATTATAAGTTGATGTGGCTATAAATAATCCCTCGTTGGGCCCTTGTGGCTCGATGGTGGCTAGGTAAGCCCATAAAGGTGTTAGGGTTTGCTATACCTAGGGTATTTTAGGTCCATGCGAAACTAATGAAGCACTCCTATCACCTTAGTAAGCCTCGTTTGGGCTCTCAATAAGCTCGAAGAGCTCATCAGGCAAGTCACGAGTCCCACCACACCTTTGGTTGGTTGGGCCGTTTTACGTGCTCAATGGTTTTCTTAAAACTCATTAGCAAGCTAGTTGAACCAATTGTGATCTTATTTAGCATGCGTAGGGTCGTGTTCGCCGCATGCACACACATTATGCTTTAAAAGACTTGTACTTTGACTTGGAGGGAGTTTATATTTCAAATGAGATGTTATATTACTTGTACATATGGCTTGATTGCTTCTACATTGATTTTTATATGTATACATTACATATAGTTAGGGTTTAAAGGTAAACGTTTAATGTTTAAAGCCTGTTTTGATATAACGTTGCAAATGGTACATTATATGAGTAATGTACTTTGTAAAAATGATATTAAGATATTGACTTGACATATTAGGATGTTTATATGATATAAACATAGATATAGATGGCATAGGTAGGTTGCGTGAGCTTGTTAACTTTAGTTATGCAAGTAATGTAATAAAGCGGAAAATTTCCCTGTAAAAAGGTGGTTCATATATAATAGATAGATAGTACATTGCATTTAACTTAATAGATGGATATTTACATTGATGAAAATTGCGGGTTGTTATAGTCCCCCGTCCTTATAGAAATCTCACCCCAAGATTTAGTTGAAATGATAGAGTGTAGAAGTTCCGAGATTCATTCAAACAGATCACAGATGGAAAGAATGTTGTTCGTACACATGTCATATACTCAATCCTATTCATTTATAATTTTTCATTTACAAAAATAGGCGTCCCAATCCTTGTAACTGAGAATTTATAAATTCATAGTTTGGTGGTTTATAATTTCCTTATTCAAATGAAGAAGCGTCCTAATTGATTTCAATAAGACAATTATAAATCATTTAAGCATAAAACATAATATCAAAATGGTGATGTATAGAAGATGATATGATTTCTGAAAATCATAATAAGCAATGAGAAGGATAACGAGACATTAATTGCATTGATGCCCATATTATCAGTCGAGGATCTTTATGGTTGCATTCCAATGATAATAAGTGTTTCAAAGGTATAAGATGAGTATTCAGAGTTGAATATAATAGAACTAATGAGATTGACAAACGATGTCGAGTTTTGATATCATCAGAAGATGTAACGAAATCACCACTTTTTTATTTCATGAATAACTTTATCTTACATATCTTACATTACCAAAACTTTAAGAGTATTGACACTTATGCTACATGTCTCGTGGTGGGATTCTAGATAAAAGTAATAGAGGACGAGGATAATAGCTTAGTATTTAAACTTTTGAAGTGTGTTTCAGAAGATCCTTCATATAACTGGTGGCAATTTAAATATCCTCGAGAGTTATTTCTAGGGTAGATATCCTAAAGTGAACAGAAGCAAGCTTGTCTCAAAGTGTGCTTTCCTATAGCCCTGTTGTTTGCTTTTGAGCATTGATTTGCATAATGTCTTTTTTATCCACAAGCATTACAAGTTACAGATACTGGTTTTAGGTTGTTTCCAGTAGCATGTCTTTTGGTTCTGCAGTTCTTGGTCAGATGACCTATCTTGTTGCAAGTTCGACACTTGACAGTGCAAGGTCCTATGTGATGCAGGGTGCATCTTTCACACAAGGGACTATTTCCAGTATACCCATTGGTGGCAACATAAGTCCTGGAGGTTTCTCGCCTTCTATTCTGTTGGTGGTGATCCTGGTTACGGTTGTTATTGTTGTGGTTGTCTTGGTAGTCGTTGTTATTGGAGTAGTTATTGTCGTTGCGATCATTGGGGTAGTTTTTGTTGTCGGTGGTGTTTCTTTTATCATCAAACTTTCGTTTGTGATTATTGGTTTCTTGCTCAGAATTGTGTTTTGTTACCTGATCCATTAACCTTTGACTTATGTTAATGGCTTCCTCTAAAGTTTGGGGTTTAGAGGCGATAACATTTCCTTCAATGCTTCTAGGCAATCCTCCGATGAAAGCTTCCAGGAGTTTCTCAGTGTTCGGTACCATGCTTGGGCATATGACCGCTAGTTCTTGGAATCTTCTAACGTAAGGTTTAAGATCATTTCCCTTCACAGTCAGATTGTAGAATTCATCTTCCATCTTTCTGACTTTAGTTCGGGGACAATATTTGTTTGTCAAGAGTCATTTTAACTCAGTCCAGGCGATTTGATTGGCTTGATCTACTCCCATAGGTTGGGAGTATGCATTCCACCAGGACAAAGCATCATCAATAAGAGTACCGATAGCAAATGTTACTTTGTTTTCTTCAGCACACTTGCTTCGAGAAAATACTGATTTGGTTCGTTCAAACCAACAAATGAGGCTGACTTCTCCTTCTGTACCATTGAAGTAGAAAGGCTGATAGCTTATGAATTCTTTATAGTTTCCTGTTTTTGCTACAGGAGTTCCAGTAGGACCGGTGTACCTGTTGGGATTACTAGTACCTGCCATGGTTGCAGCTTGTGCTTCCAGAGCCAAGGTGACACTGTCAACAACTAGTTTTCTAATGGCATCTTGAGTCATGGCTGATGAATCAGATGTTGACGTCCTTTTGGGAGGCATTCTATCAACATAAGACAACATGAAATAAGAATAATATCACAATTTTTACAATGTTATGCTTAAGATAAAATGCTTAAAATGTAATACTTAGGATTATTCTTGAACTTTAAGCATTTTAGTAATAGTGATATTAAAATCATAAATACTAACAAAGTCAGATGCTTGTTAGTATTATTTTCTAGAGATTGCGGTCTGATTATGATGAAGATGATGATAATGATATGAGATAAATGATGAATTGATCGGTATTAAGAAAACATCAAGGTAGAACGGGATTGCCATTTATATTAAGAACAACTTGCCTTAGTACTATACATAGTCAAGATTTGACAAGTGTTTTTATTTATACCACACATCCCGTGGCTAGGTTCTAACGAAACTATAACTAGTCTAATAGTCTGATGGTCCTTCCTTGTTGATTTTTAAGTTTGTAGGTGACATCCTAAAGATCTTCCTGATTTGTTTGAGCTTGGGTTTCCTCAATGATTATTTCCAGAGATAATCATAAGCATCTGACTCATTAAGTTTCTCGGGGTCTGGTTCTTCTCCCAGTGGTTGCGAAATGAGTTATCTAACTTTGCGAAGATAGATTCATCAAAGAGATAGTCTGGTGATGGTGCAGTTGACCTAACTGGTGATGAAGATCCTATTGATGAAGATGGAGATACCAGTGTGGGTGATTATGAAGTTTTAGTGTTTTAGGGACAATCTACTTGGGAGGAAGGAAATCTCGGGAATCAAATATTGATGGTATAATAGCTGGTAGAGCAATAATAGTTTGAAGTGGAAGAGTAGGTAATTCATTATCAGTAGCATCATATGCTTGCATGATTTCCACAATTGGATCATCGTGTAAAGGTGAGAAGACTAGTATGTCTAAAAGATATTTTGTGAAATCATTTGAAGAGTTAGGAGAGTTGTTTTCCAATGTAGCTGGGAATTATGTCTGGAAAATTGAGGAGTAAGTTTTCTCAAAATAGGTGTAGGGTCGGTTGGGGGAAGGCAACAAAAGGTTTTTTTTTGGAAGAGAAACACCCTTATTTCAAATAATGGTAGTACAACATCAAGAAGAAATGGGTGAAGGTTCAGCAAATCCCACTGATCCCCATCACACACCCACTTTTATTCAACCATCAACATCTCAACCTCAAAAGAAACAAAAACTTAGAAGGCCTAAGAGAAAGGACACTGAGATACCTCGGTCTAGTGGTCCTATAGAAAATGTAGCAGATGAGGCTGTCAATGAGGAGATGGATGACAGTTTGGAAAGGGATGCCATTGCTATTCCGTATCATCAACTGCTCAAATTCCTGAGATAGACATGCTTAAAAGAGTCAACACAATGGTTGAGTGAATTCATATGTTTATAATAAATAGTTTGAATACAAGTCATCATAAGTGATAATTGCAATGAGTACAATTATTATATAAAACATTATTAACAGTGTTCATTATTGTATCTAAGCTCATGGCACACAAACTGACTGGTGTATATAATATAAAATATATATATATATAAATATATATAATATAAATATATCACTACCCACATTGTTGTGATAATATATAGATGAATATCTAAGCTCATGGCACACAAACTGACTGGTGTATATATATATATACCCAAATTGCTGTGATATATATATAGAGATAATGACCTCTGGTGTAGGTAATTGCAATATACCTATGAGATTTAAATATAGTGCGTTTGGTTACCTATCCGGCTAACACAAACATGATTCGTCAATCCCAATAGATCTATCCATAATATTCGCGTTCACTCGCAAGTGATTAATGGTCCATGATAATGAGGGTCTTTTGGCATAAAGTGACTTAGATCACAAGCAATAATATGATAGCATATATTTAGAAAACACTTGTATTCATAGTTTATAGCATGTATCCCCCTCACGGGTTTATGAAAACATTCAAGAGATTTAAAAGTGAGGCTATGAACTCACCTTAACAGTACAGGGGAAATCCGATAGATATTTGTAATTGAAAGTTAAACGGCTTCAACACGCAACACGCAACCTGAGGGAATGGGTCAAGTCTTAGTTTGATTGTACTCTAGAACTTTGAGAAAGTTTTAATGGTATTTGATTGAATAATTATGGAAGTATTGCATCACTGTTCGGGCAATCATAATCCAGAGGCCACGCAGTATTGTTTGAGGAGTCAGGGCACTTTAAATCGTAAACCCAACAAACTCGTCAGAACAAATACCCAAATGGCACCCCTCACATGAATTTCCCTAGTAATGAGATACAATAAGGTTTTAATATTTATAAAAATGTATTATTTTATATAGAATATCAATTTGACAATATATACCCTTGATTTATAAATATTTGCAAAACTAGTCCTTTTAATATATATAAAGTATATATTAAGTAATCCTTTAACTTTAAACTTGGCAAAACATACCCTTGATGTTATAACTTTAATAAAATGACATTTTTAGCCCTTGTACTTAGTAATTTCAAAAAGTTACAATATATACCCCTTTGCATGAAAATCATTACAAAATTAGTCCTAATTTGCATGCAAGCTATATTTAAGACTCCAAATGATATTTGCAGGTTATAGCTTATTAATATAAGCTAAAATAAGATGTTTTAACGTAACGAAAGTTCAGATTAATGATTCGTTAAGCTAGAAATCAAAACGGGTCGAATTAGGGTTTTATAACGAAAACGCGTAGGTTTTTAATTCAAATTCCTTCAAGACTTGATAAAGTGGTTATAATAACATTAATTAAGATAGATTATAACAATATTTTACCATAATAGCTTTTAGATTAATGAAAAACATAGAATTAGGGTTTCGGGTGTACGGTTTTGGATCAAAAGGAAAAATAAATAGATTTTGAGCTTAGATTCTTTAACAAGTGTATGAATATGATCATTAGAACATTATATGGGTATAGGAGCAGAAGTGGAACCTTTAGAACCTGGGTTTGAGCTTTATTGATCAAGAACGGGTCAAAATGGGTCGAATGCCACTCGTACGCCTAGAAATGGAGCTTCGGGGCTTCAAGGCTTCAATACTTCTCTTGATTTCTGCTTCTTGGGACTCTTGGGACTTCCTTGATCAGAGAGTAGCTTCCATTGTTGAAGATAGAAAGAAATGAGATGGTGTGATTGAATGAAGGGGTGTTCGTGGGTTTTTATAGGGTAAAACCTCCTTGGTGCCCAAGGAAACTTGGTGACTAAGTTAGGACAGGTGGGGGGTGATGTGGAGAAGCTATGGAAGGCTAACATGTGAGTATGGTGAGCTATGAAGGCTAAAATGCAAGGTGGAGAGACCTTGTGGTGCCGCGGCTTGTTAAGGAGCAAAAGAAAGGATGTGGCTTGATTTGTAGCCAAGAAATGGAAAAGATAGCCTTGTAAGCTGCTTGTAGATGGTGATGGAGCTGCTTGAAATGTGTGGTTGCATGGTTGAATATCTAAATGGGTCAAAATAAGCTAAAAATGGGTTGCGTAGGGAACGAATTAGGGTTTTCTTGTTGAGATTTCGAGTATATTGGTGATATAAGGATGGATTAATGATTGTAAGGTTTGTATTAAGAGTTTACAATAATATTTGATTAGTGGTTCGAGTTTAAAATGGGTAGAAATGAGAAAATATGTCGCGGGTTGGAATTAGGGTTCATTTAGGGTTTTTAGGATTTAATTCTTGTGCATTGTTGTTAAAATGATGGAATATGATTTGTAATGTTGTAAATTATGTATCTACAACTTATTTGAGTAATGGTTTAGGTTTAAAACGGATAAAAACAAAGAAACGGGTCACGGTTTAGTATTTAGCTCGGGTTAGGGTTTCTAGGTGTGATTTCATGAAATCTTATGAAATGAGAATGAATATAGAATGTAAATGAAGTGCATGACTTGCTTGTACCTTGTACTTTATTAGTTTGTACAAGTTTCTTAGGAAAACGGAGGTAAAACGGCTATTTTGAATATCGTGCATTAATGACTTGTACATTATGCTTTAAAAGACTTGTACTTTGACTTGGAGGGAGTTTATATTTCAAATGAGATGTTATATTACTTGTACATATGCTTTGATTGCTTGTACATTGATTTTTATATGTATACATTACATATAGTTAGGGTTTAAAGGTAAACGTTTAATGTTTAAAGCCTGTTTTGATATAACGTTGCAAATGGTACATTATATGAGTAATGTACTTTGTAAAAATGATATTAAGATATTGACTTGACATATTAGGATGTTTATATGATATAAACATAGATATAGATGGCATAGGTAGGTTGCGTGAGCTTGTTAACTTTAGTTATGCAAGTAATGTAATAAAGCGGAAAATTTCCCTGTAAAAAGGTGGTTCATATATAATAGATAGATAGTACATTGCATTTAACTTAATAGATGGATATTTACATTGATGAAAATTGCGGGTTGTTATAGTCCCCCATCCTTACAGAAATCTCGTCTCGAGATTTAATTGGACTATCTATGGACACATCCTATCTTCATATATGTCAAGCAAACATCATAACATGTCAAGTCAATATCATCATTACTCCTGGTGATTGTTCCAGTTGTAACGTTATATCAAAAAGGGCTAATATCTAAAGTAAATGTACAAGTAACTAAGCAAATTTACGAAGTAATAAAAATCTCATTTGAAATTATAAACTTCTCTCCAAGACAAGATACAAGGTCTCTTAAAAGCACATTGTACATGTCATTTAAGCATGATTCAATAATAGCCATTTTTACCTCGGTTTTCTATTCTAGAATTCTTCACCACACTTTTGTACAAGCTACTACAACTATAATGTACCAATGTTTTAATACACTTAATTATTTCTATTCTTTAAGCTTTCATACATATTTTTACACTCAAAAACCTAATTCAAAACCCTAAACCCTAAAACCAAGCTAGTTTCTAAACCATGACTCGTTTCTTGATTTTTACCCATTCTAAACCCAGAACAACACTCAAATAAGTTGTCATAACTTATATTACAACATTATCAATCGTATTCAATCATCATTCCATCATTATTTCATCATTTCATTTCAATTACACAAGAATCAAAGCTAAGAAAACCCTAATGAACCTAATTAAACCCAAAATGGATCATTCAACCCGTTTACTCATTTTTACCCATTTCAATCACAAACCATTAACCCAACTATGATCTAAACTCATAATATGAGTCTTGTAAACAATTATCTATCATCCTTGATCAAGTACATGCGAATTAGAAGCTTAAAAACCCTAAAGAAACCCTAATATGCCCTAATTGCACCCGCGACATATTTCATTCATTTTCAACCCGTTTTAACCCAAACCACTTGCGAATTTTCATTGATAAACCTTGATACAAACCTTGAGGACATGTATCTATCATTACTTGATCAATGTGCATGAAATATAAGCCAAGAAAAAGAGTTCGAGCCCTAGAAGACCCAAACAAACCCGCGACTACTTTTCTTGCAATATTGACCCATTTTAAAGGTTTCTTTTGCAAAATAACTCACCCACATGCACTCCTAAGCTTCTTACCCAGCTGCTACCACAAATATCTCATCTTCCTTAGCTCCAAATTAAGCCACATCACCCCTTTTGTGTCCAAAACAGCCGCGGCAAGCATCAATTAAATCTAACACTTCAATCTACTATCCGAGCTTATACAACTCACTCCATAGCTTCAACACTTCATCTACTAGACCCTCGAAGTGTCCTAAATCAGATCATGAAGCAAACCTTAACTCCTAAGGATTTTCAAGTATAAATTGAGCTCAACATCCCTCATTTCTACTCATCCCCCACTTCCTCCTCTATAACCCATTCAAGGCAGCAATCCTTTGATCCAATAAGTTCTAAGAAGATCTAAGAGAAGTAAGCAAGCGAAGCTTTGAAGATTTGAAGCCCCGAAGTCGTTATTCTAGGCGTACGAAGCTAAAAGTCCCGATTTCGACCCATTTCCAAGCTATAAGCTCAAACCCAGGTTCTGGATGTTCTACTTCTGCTCCTACACTCTTATAATGTTCATATGATCCTAAATAAACTCTTGTTAAAGTTTCATAACTCAATTCATGCTCATTTTCCATTTTGATCTAAAACCGTACACCTGAAACCCTAATTTCATGTTTTTCTTTAATCTATAAGTTAAACTTGTAAACTATTGTTATAATCTATCCTAATAAGCTTAACTAATGTTATAATAAGTACTTTATTGATTCTTGAAAGAATTTGAACTTAAAACCCGCGCGTTTTCATTTTAAAACCCTAATTTGACCCGTTTTGCTTCCTAGCTTAACGAATCGTTAAACTAAACTTTTGTTACGTTAAATCTTCATATTTTAGCTTATATTAACAAGCTATAACCTGCAAATATCATTTAGAAACTTAAAATAAGCTTGCATGGCATTTTGAACTTGTTTTGCAAAAATATTCCATGCAAGGGGTATATATCGTAACTTTTAGAAACTTATAACTAAAAGGACTAAAAATGTCATTTTATCAAAGTTATAACTACAGGGGTCTATTATGTCACTTTTCAAAGTACAAGGTTTACTTGGTATATCTTTTAAACTTGAAGGACCAAACTCGTAAAAGTGCAAACTCCGAGGGTATATTTTGCCACTTTTCATTCTCAAGGGTCTAAAATGTAACATTTTGAAAAAGTATAAAAATGTATTCAAAACATTACAAGACATAACTTTAATTAACGCTTGACGTGCTTAACATTTCCAGATATTGATTAAAACGATTAAAACCGCTTATGTTATAACCATAATATCATTCATCATCAATGTGCCTTTAGAAATCATGCCCCGGATCTCTATTGTACCACAATACTAGGGAGCTTCATATTAAGGAGTTTCATCTTGGTATTACGTTCTGACTGAGTTGTTGGGTTTACGATTTAAAGTGCCCTAGCTCCTCAAACGTTTACTGAATGACTTCTGAATTATGATGGCCCGAACGGTGATACAATAATTCCAAACTTTCCAATCAAACTCATAACAATATTAGACTCTCTGAACCAAAGTTCTAGAGTACAATCTACCTAAGACTTGACATATTTACTCAGGTTGCGTGACGTGGCTGTTTACTATCATTTTGCTATATCAACCTTCCCCCGTTAAGATTGTGATAAGGTCGTCAGCTTTCATTCTGAAATATTTATTGCATCTACCTATCAGGTGAAGTTCATAACCTCGCCTTTACTTATTTTACATGTTTTATAAACCCGCGAGGGGGATACATGCTTGTTACAAACTCTTTTACATACTCGTTTATCTTATAACAATGTGATTACTTTTCAAAGACTTAGTGAAGTTCATAACCTCGCCTTTACTTATTTACATGTTTTATAAACAAACCATGAATGCAAGTGTTTTCTAAACTATATGCTATCCTGATACGTTATTGCCTAAGTACATGAAAATATCTATTTAGGTAATATCTCTTTAATATCTATTTAGGTAATATCTCTTAAATATCTCTTTGGGTAGTATCTCCCAATATCTCTTTAATATCTATTTGGGTAATATCTCCCAATATCTCTTAAATATCTCTTTGGGTAGTATCTCCCAATATCTCTTTAATATCTCTTTGGGTAGTATCTCCCAATATCTCTTTAATATCTCTTTGGGTAGTATCTCCCAATATCTCTTTAATATCTCTTTGGGTAGTATCTCCCAATATCTCTTTAATATCTCTTTGGTAATATCTCCCAATATCTCTTTAATATATCTTTATGTGATTCATGAGTTTAGGGTAATAATATTGTTCTCCGTAATAATACTGTTCTCCTTGATAATATTGTTCTCCATGATAATAATGTTCTCCGTGATAATTATCGCTGCAATACCAATATTTCCATTATGATAACTTGTATTCAACTATTACATATCAAACCTATGAATTTCACTCAACCTTTGTGTTGACCCTTCTTTTTATGCATGTTTATCCTAGGTAATTGAGCAACTTATGGCATGGAGTGGCATGGACTTGAAGATGGCTAAAACTTGTTATCATTCACATTTTATGTTTCTAGATTTTGGGACCTGCCTTTGTAAAACTCTGATTTTAAATGAATGATAACGTATCTTTTGAACAAACGTCTCTTTTGAGTCATTTTCTATGATTATGATTGTTGTATCCATGAAGTAATACCCCAGATTAGCTTCCGCTGCTATATGTAAAAATGGGGGTGTTACAAAACCTGCCAAAGCTGAACCTTCGGTCCATAAAGATCCATTATTTGATGAGCTTGCTGATGATACGTTGGATTATATGGATACTGAGAATGCTCAAGATGTGGGGAGGATAAGAAATGTAGTGTATGAAGAGGAAGAGAGTGTTGAAGATGCAGTTAGTACTGAAGATGTATTTAGTACTGACAAGGAAAAAGTTAGTACTGACAGATCAAAAGTTAGTACTGACAGATCAAGAGTTAGTACTGACAAGGAAGAAGTTAGTACCGACAGACCAGATAAAGGTACTGATGATCAAACTAAAGGAAGATATGATCCTCAAACACCTCCAGCAACCACTACTCCATCAATATTTGGTGATGATGAGACTATTGCTCAAGTACTTATCATAATGAGTCAGAACAAGGAGAAGCTCAAAGAAAAAGGAGTAGAGCATAAGGATGTTGAGGAGACTGAGAGACCTAGGCCTACTTCAACCAGATCATTATTGACATTAAAGCCTCTTCCAAAGATTGATCCGAAAGATAAAGGGAAAAAGAAAATTGAAGAAGAAGAGAGTCTGTATACTCTGAATCCAGAAGTATTCCTTGAAGCAAAAAAGAAATTTAAGCAACTTGCTAGGGATGAAGAGATGGCTAGAAAGGTACCAAGAAGATTTGGAACAAAAAGGTAGAAGTAGAAGCAAAAGAAGAATTAAAAGCTAGCTAAGAAGAAGCTATACATGTGCTGCCCTTTCAAATGAATAATGACTTTATTCAAGCAAGAATTGAAGCTATATAACTTTCTAGCACTAAGACTTCAAGATGAAGAGAGAAAAGCAGTTCACTATGGAAGAAAGAGAAAAATTCCTTCATGATACAATTGCAGCTCAAAGAAGGTTTCTTGCAGAACAAAGAGCTATTGCAATAAGGAATAGACCTCCTACAAGAACTCAGCTTAGGAGTCCAGATGTGACTTACTTGAAACATGTTGAAACAGAAACACTCAGACCTGAAGAATAAAACTTTTAAAGAAATACAAGCTTTATATGAGAAAGTGAAAAGGTTTGATGAAAGTTTCACTGTTATTGGTTCCAATGAGGATGAAAGAAAGATTAAGGAAATGAATGAAGGAGCTAGTGATCCTGACAAGAAGAAGAAGGTTGTCAAGGAAGATGTCTTAACTAAGGTACCTGCAAAGCAAGAAGTAGTGGAGCAGGGTACAAAGAAGAGAAAAGGTGGTCATATTTGCTAGGAAAAGGAAAAGACCACAACCAGATGTTGATAGTGATGATGAACACAGAAAGTGCCTAAAGATTGTTACATTTGAAGGTACCATAGATAGTGAAATTAATGGAGAGAAAGTACCCATAGATATGAAATAAGGAGAGAAAATCTGACATTGGCTTATGTTGGAAACACGGTATCATCACCAAATGGAGACTATCTTTTTATTTACAGAGCCAATGGGAACTTCAGGGCATTCAACTATCTCATGGAGATACTTCATATCTTTGATAGGCAAGATTTATTTCATTTGTATGACTTGGTGATGAAGCAGTACTCAGAAGTCACACTGGAAGGAATTGAGTTGATTCTTTAGGGATATTTGAAGATAATGATGGAATCCTCAACAGAAGAAAATGATCAAAGTGACTTCTGGAACAATTAACAAAATTAGGAGATTGTCAGATGGAGATTATATGAAGCTTATGGAGTTTACATATTAGATCTTGAAGATGGGACAGTCATTCATATGTTGGTTGAAAGAAGGTATCCTCTCTCCAAGGGATTGCTGCAAAGGATGCTTGATTTTGGATTAGAAGTCGAGGTAGACAGTACTGCTGCATTAGATTTGATAAGATTCATTAAACAACAGCTGAATGAAGAGTAAAGAAGAAATGGAATTAAGAAGGGTTTGAGTGTTAGCTAACCACCACACAACAAATGGTCATCAGTCACCAGCTAAATAGCATATGAACTTGCTAGTCCATAAGCAAATGGCTTGTTGTAAGGAACATCTTAAATCCGCTTTTAGGGTTGACAATTTTTACCAAAAAATGTAAGGGTTTTTCAACTCACCTTTCTTCATGGTGTAAGAGTTGGCTAGTCCAGGATCAAAATAGTTTCGTGGAAAGACTAATCCAATCTGTTGATAGCTGATAGTTTCCCTAAAAACTATATGTTATAGATCAATGCAACCATGTTATAGGCAATTGAAGGCAATGGCTATCCCAAAAGCAAACTGTTATTATGGTAAAGTCAGATCAATTCTGTTTGATGGTTACAGTTTACCAAAAACTGAATGGTAATTAACTCACCATATTTTTTTAATAAATCTTTGACTAACCCAGAGCAAACGTCTTACTAGTAAAGGGAATCAAGACCGTTTCATAGGCTGGTAGTTTGTCCAAAACTACAAAGCCAACTTAGTTGATTTGCAATTAAACAAGCTAATCCTCCTGAAGGAACAATGTTCTCTAAATTGAAACTGTACATATTGTTTTGTCTGGGGATTTTAAGTAATACTTGATTTTCATCAGGTAACTTACCAGATTGATCACCGAAAGGAGAAAAGATCAAGACGAGAAAATATGCCATTTCCCTGTTTCACCAAGGTCATCATCAATTACTTCCTCAAACAACAAAACTCTCTCTCAAACCTCAAGTTTTAACACTATCATACAATCAAAGATGATGGTATTGTATATAGACTAAAGTTTGTTAGAATAGGTGAAGATTATCAGGAATATGGACTTTCCATTCTTGAGACTATGCTAACAGAAGCAATCAAACAATATGAATCCTATTAGATGTTCATCAAGTATTCTACTGGACAGATTCCCCCTAAGAAGAGCAGAGGCAAAGGTTCACAAAGGAAGAAGACTGCTGATGACTCTCAGGAAACTGTTGATATATCTGAAGAGTCTGAACCTAAACTTGAATCAGTTAAGAGAAAGACTTCTAGTAAGAGAAGAGTCAAGAAGAAAGTCACACTATCTGCTGATGACAACATTATCGTTGATGATCCTAACACTGGTTTGGAATTAGGCAAGTCTATCAGCTAAACTGAAGCTGAAGCAGCTAGACAAGTCCATGCTACTCATGCAAGGATTGTGACAGAATCTATCCCAGAGCCTACTAAAAGAAGAAAATCAGGCAAAGTGACTTCTGATCCTCCCAAAAAGCTCAAGGGTGTTCCATCTCTTACTCTAGAAGAACAAGAGGCTGTAGACATTATGCAAGCTCTTAAGGAAAGCAAGAAGACAAGCAAGAGACAGCCAGGTACTGGAGGCTCAAATGAAGGAACTAGTACTATACCAAGGGTTCCCGATGAGTCCACAGTCATCTCTGCTACCTCAAGTGAAGGAACTGGTACTAAACCAGGGGTTCCCGATGAGGAAAAGGAAATAACTAAAGAAAATGTTATTCTTGAGTGGGGATCAGAACAAGAAAGTGAATACTCTGAAGAAGACAAACTTGATGATGAAGAAAAGGATGATAAAGAAGGTGATGTTGATGATGAAGATGATGAAACTGAATCTGATGAAGATGATATCTATAAGTATAAGATTCGTGTGCGCAAGGATGAGGATGAAGAGATGATTAATGCTGAAGTTGATGATTCTGATAAAGGTGATGAAGAGGTTACTGATGCAGCAAAGGCAGATGCTGAAAAGACTTCAGAAGTAAAGGATGATCCCAAGAAGACCGAACTCCCTCCAACAAGCTCTAGCTTATATGTATCTTCAGGTTTTGGTGATCAATTTCTTAAACTTTCTTCTGATTCTTCTTTGGTTAGTACCGTTAAGGACACTATAGATGCAGAGATCAACTCATTATTGGAAGTTAAGATCCAGTCTGAAGTTCCACATAACCAGTCTACATCCATGCTTAGTTTACAAGTGTCTGTGATTTTTGAGCCTTTAGTCCTCACACTAGTATAAGAATCTCCTTTAATTGCTACTATAACAACTCTACCTCCTCCATCTATATCCACCACACCATCTGTACCTTAACAAACAACAACACCGATTCCCACACCAACAATCACAACCGATGCTCCAATCATCACTACTGCTGTTTCTGAATCCGATGCACTCTCTGTTGTTCAGCTAAGAGTTGCTAAATTGGAAAAAGATGTGTCTCAACTTAAGAAAATAGATTTCTCGCTAAAGCTCTTGCTGCTCTCAAGATACAAGTTCCATCTATTATAGATAACTATCTTGGATGCAAAGTTGGGGATGTCTTTCAAAAGGAATTGAAGAAACCCACAACAGATCTTATTTAGAAATATTCTCTGCAACAAATTCCTAAGTGCCCAAGAAACAGACACCAACAGTTGATCTAGAACAAGAATCTAAGAAAAGTCCTTCAGAGATTCTTAAGATTAAAACAGAACAAGCTGAGAAGCAAAAGATGCTGAAGTTTACTATCAAGTCTACAGACAAGGCTGCTCTTAAAGAGTATGATCAGAAAAGCGCTCTCTACCAGACCATGCATGCTAACAAGTCTTTCAACAGAAATCCTGCTAATCATCGATTATACCATGCTCTCATGGAAGCACTGATAGATGATGAAAATGTAATGGATAAGGGAGCTGTTGATACAATTCAAGACCATAAGAGAAAGTATGATGATGATGAAGATGATGATGATGAAGACCCTCCAACTGGACCAAACCAGAGTAAGCAGACCAAGAGGAGAAGAACTAAAGATTCAGAGTCTTCAAAGAAGCCATCCACTACCAAGGAAACCCCTAAAGGTAAAGCTTCATCGAAAGGCTCTAAAACCGGTAAGTATGCTTTTGCAAAGGAACCAGTTGAAGAACCTATAGATGAGGTGGTTATGGATAACGCGGGTGATGATGATCAACCACAAGATGCTTCTAAACCCAAGACTACTAAGACTCCAAATCAAGATTGGTTCAAGCAACCTCCAAGGCCTCCTACTCCTGATCCAGAATGGAACAAGCATCAGGTTGTAGTTGATCAACCCGAATAGCCTTGGTTCAATGAAATGGTCTCTGCTACAAAGGATCCTCTCACATACGATGACCTCATGGCCACTCTGATTGACTTTTCCAAGTATGTATTGAATCGACTTAAAATTGATAATCTTACTCACAGAATTTATTGTTTGGTCTGCCTATATCTGTTAAAAGGCACGTGTTCTAGCAGTATAGAATTAGAGTACCACTTCCAAGAGTGTTTCAATGCATTAACAGACAGGCTTGATTGGAATAATCCTGAAGGAGATCGTTACCCCTTTGATCTGTCCAAACCTCTTCCTCTGCAAGGTCACCCAGGTCATCTAACCGTTGCTGCTGATTACTTCTTCAACAATGACCTGGAGTATCTGAAATCTTCTGATCCGAAAAGGACGTATACTACGTCGATCACGAAGACCAAAGCAGCTCGGTATGAGATTGAAGGGATTGAAGACATGGTTCCTACGCTTTGGAGTCCTACCAAAGTGGGGTATGACAAAGATGCATTGAAAGGGATCAAACATTAGGGTGAAGGGCGTAAGCTATGGCACAGATCTCAGCTGAACAAGTTCTCTAAGCATAATGTGTATTCTACAAAGAAAATTCTGGGGGTGAAGAGTGTTAGTGTCAAGAAACTACACGGATATGGTCATCTGGAAGAGATCATGGTGAAAAGAGCTGATCGTCAGTTCTATAAGTTTAAAGAAGGTGACTTCGTAGATCTACACCTGAATGACATTGAAGACATGCTGCTTCTTGCTGTTCAACACAAGCTATTCCACATCATTGGCAGCGATATTGTTGACTTTATTGTGGCTCTTCGTATGTTCAAAAGAAGTCTTGTCATCAAGAAACGTGTCGAGGATTTATAGCTTGGTGTAGAGAGTTACTAGAAGAAACTCAACATCACTCCACCTCAACAGACCTTTCCAAAAATAGAATTCAAAGAACTATACACTCCATCTCAAAAACCACCAGGGGTAATCTATGAAGACCTAACCAAACAAAAAAGAGTGATGCGGGCTGATGAGCTATACAAGTTCTCAGACGGGACGCTCAAGAAAGTTCAAGATGAGCTTCATCATAGAATACGCGATTTTCGTTTGGAATACAATACGGAGATGCCAAGGAGAAAGTGGACGGCTATTGACAGAAAAAGGTCAAAACTTATGGTCGAGCTGATTGATAAGCAGATGCGTGAAAGAAGGATCATTCAAAATCTTGAAAGATTGGTTGGTGCTTGGGAACTCGAGATGGACTACAAACTAATGACGCGCACCACATGATCATCAGGTCCAATCTCAAAATCTTATCTTGTAAATATTATGAATATGTAGTATAGACTTATAATAGTAGGCAATATAAATAGTGTTTGAGTACGAATTTTCTAAAAATTTTCAATAAATTAATTTTTTTTCAAATTAACGTACTCAACACTATATATATATACTACCCTCAGAAATTTAGGGGGAGCATTAAAAAATGTTCCTAATACGGCTTGTTAATAATTTGACATTTTTTTCACTGAAACCATTAATATTTGAATCAATTGATATCCAAAATATCAAGAGATTTGACATTTTTGATAAGGGGAGAAAATATGATTAAAATATATGGCTAAAGATGTGATTTTAAGGACTCAGGTGCAAGCTTCAACCTTCATGTGCTAAACACTTTCAAATATCGATGCACATGTTGAGGAGGAGCATTACGAATGTTTTAAGGCTGAGAACAATACCAAAAGACCGACCATGTCTATAATTAATTGGAGTTATAAGGTGGTTAAGATTAGGTATTCGTTCCCATGATCCAGCCAGAACCGAAGGGATCTACCCAGGTACATTCCATTAGTTAGAATAGAAGTCCTTAGGTATGAGGAAAAAAGGAGTAAAGTGAGAAAAGGGAAAAATGCGGACTAAAACTGAGCTGACACTGGAACAAACCCAACAAGGTGTAAGTGATGAATTCTTGATAAGCATTGAAGGGGTTGAAGAATTAAAAATAAAAGTTAAGATAAAGGGTGAAAAGAAAGAAGCCCTCCTTATAATTAGGAAGAAACTAGGTCAATACATAAACTGTTAGAAACACTAAGCTATTGTCTGGTATTGAAGACAGTTGTCAAGGACCCAGTGACGCAATGCACAACCCTTCCCAGCCACTCAAGGTCTCTCAAAAGACTCTTGTTTCATTTCTCATAAAGATTAAACACATTTCTATCGACTTTCTTACTCCGAGCTAGTTGGTATTGAAAAGGTAGCAGACTGCTCCAGCCTCTGATTACTAAAACCAAAGTGCACTATCGAGTCTAGAGCAATATAAGAGATCATCCATAAATCTCATTAGGACACTTATATGAAATATGCTTGCTAATTCACACAATGTGAAAACAAGAAATATATCAAGAGTCCTACTCATTATCCTTGTGATATTGCCAGAACATCAGAGTGATACTAAAGTACTCACAATGACGATATAAATCCTTCCAGAGCCAACATCAAACAAGCTTTGAGGTGGGTGACTTGTGAGATCCTACAAGGATCGAACTTGTGAATTGACGGCGACATCAATTTCCCGATGACAAGTCGAAGTCAATACCACATGCTCATACTCGACCAACATAAGTAAAGATATCATGAAAGCTCAAGTACATGTTTCAAGACTTCCGCTACTTTGATACCGTACGTCTTTCTTGAAGTGACAAAGTATTAAAGTTAAAGAATTTCAAGAAATTTCTGTTACTATGATATCGCATGTCCTACATAAAGTGTCGAAGTGTTAAAGTTAAAGAATTTCAAGAAAGATGGTTACACAAGCTTTTAACATCAAGAACAGTATGAGCATGTCGGTCCAAAAGTCACAAGATCACAAGAAGGCAAAGATTACAAGATGGCGAAAGGAGATTATGCTTGGTTGATGATCTCAAGAAGCTTAAGATCACATACAAGTCATGAAAAAGTTACAAGCTAAAGCCTAAAAGTCTAAAGATTACTACATCAAGATTCACAAGATAAAGATTATGAAAACAAGACTACGAGCAAAGATTGAAGACATTCATAGAATGTAGAGCTTACATTTTTGTAAATTGGAGTGACCTCCCTTAGGGGGAGATTGTTAGAAATCAAGAAAAGACTCAATCACTACCAATATGTAATAGTATAGCTTGTAGCAATAATATTTGGAAACTTACCAAGCTAATCGGGTCAACATAAGTCATCCTTATGTGTGACCGGCCATGCCATGGTATAAATACCCCTCTCCACACCTTGGAGAGGGTTAGTTGTTCAATTGGTTCTTACATAATACATTTTCCTTTCCTTTCTCTCTCTAAGTGCTACAACTCTCCTTTCTCTCTCTAAACTTTCTATCTTGTCTATTTGTTAAGTGATTTGATACATCTACAGGTTGTGTTTCTTGAGGGGTTTGTGAAGTACTTGTAGATGGTGCATCTTGATCAATTGTAGTCGAGGAAGGTGAACCGGTTGAATCAGTAGGATCTAGAGCAGCAGCTGCAGGAACTGGAGAATCAACACTAGGTGGAGGATTGAAGTACTCATCAAACATTGGCTGAAACAAAATATCCCAGTCCTTCTTTGTTGGTGGGACATACGGTGTTGGAGAAGGAGGGTTTGGCACGAGTCCTAAACTGAGTGTTCCAGGAGTCAAGTGTTGAGGCCCGGGTCCTGAACTGAATTATTAAGAATTCATCGCTGTCAGCTCATCAAAGTCAACGTAAATAGTTTCAATGATTAGATGGGTCCTCTTGTTGTAGATTCAGTAAGCCTTCTTTGCAGGAGCATAACCAATGAAGATTCTAATATCTGCTTTAGGTTTCAACTTGCCAAGATCTTCACTATTATTTGTGGGGTAACATAATGCACCAAATACATGAAGATGAGATAAGTCGGGTTTCCTATTATGGAGAAGTTCATATGGGGTTTTGTTGTAACGTTTACGTATTAATGAACGATTTTAAGTGTAGCAAGCCGTCGCAACTGCCTCTGCCCATAGAAATAACAAAGCCTTTGAGAATATCAACATGGTTCATGCAGCTTCCACTAAAGTTCGGTTCCGTCTTTCGACAATGCCGTTCTGTTATGGAGATCGTTACCCCTTTGATCTGTCCAAACCTCTTCCTCTGCAAGGTCACCTAGGTCATCTAACCGTTGCTGCTGATTACTTCTCCAACAATGACCTGGAGTATCTGAAGTCTTCTAATCCGAAAAGGACGTATACTACGTCGATCACGAAGACCAAAGTAGCTCGGTATGAGATTGAAGGGATTGAAGACATTGTTCCAACGCTTTAGAGTCCTACCAAAGTGGGGTATGATAAAGATGCATTGAAAGGGATCAAACATTAGGGTGAAGGGCGTAAGCTATGGCACAGATCTCAGCTGAACAAGTTCTCTAAGCATAATGTGTATTCTACAAAGAAAATTCTAGGGGTGAAGAGTGTTAGTGTCAAGAAACTACACAGATATGGTCATCTGGAAGAGATCATGGTGAAAAGAGCTGATCGTCAGTTCTATAAGTTTAAAGAAGGTGACTTCGTACATCTACACCTGAATGACATTGAAGACATGCTGCTTCTTGCTGTTCAACACAAGCTATTCCACATCATTGGCAGCGATATTGTTGACTTTATTGTGGCTCTTCGTATGTTCAAAAGAAGTCTTGTCATCAAGAAACGTGTCGAGGATTTATAGCTTGGTGTAGAGAGTTACTAGAAGAAACTCAACATCACTCCACCTCAACAGACCTTTCCAGAAATAGAATTCAAAGAACTCTACACTCCATCTCACAAACCACGGGATTTTGGTACACTTAATAATGTGTGACAAAACATTTGTGTGACAAATATTTGACATTGGGTCACAGTGTTAGAAGTTAAATGTGACTATACACAGTTAGCTTTTGGCAAGCTAACACAAACTAAACTTTAAACAACCATATTAAGTTATGTGACCATATGTACTGGATTTTGGCTACACTTAAATATGTGTGACAAAACGTATTTAGTGGTGGACCATATATGGCATTTGGTCACAGTGTTCAAGTTGTTTTTGGGTGTGACATATATTTGTCACTATTTATATGTCTATCGTGACATAATGATTCAACCTTACTTGCATTTGTCCGAGTCCCAAATTCATATGTGGCTTAAATAATTAGCAAAAGATAGCAGGTCCCCTTAAATAATGGCGACAAACTTTGACTGTTTGATTTAGACACATCAACAAATTACTTCATCGTGACCATATATACCATTTGGTCACAGTGTTTAAGTGTGTGACATATATTTTTCACTTATTTATAGTATATCGTGACTAATTCTTCAAGCTTACTTGTATTTGTCACGCCATTCAAAATTCATATGTGGCTTAAATAATATTATCATTTACCTTTAGCCACTTAAGTTCAAATGTCTGTGGCAAAACAGTTCTAATTGGTCACACAATCAAAATTTCTCATGTGTGGCTTATTAGTAAATGTTGTCTATTTTGGTACCTTTAGCCACATAAATATGTGAATGTGTGGCCGTTCCATTTTGCCCATGTGTGACCAAATCCACTTTTTGTACTAGTGACTCAAATTAGATCTAACATAGACAACTAAAATACTGATAGACTTAGGAATTAATGCTCTCGCTCTTAGTGATCTGACCGGGTACACTGCCTGTTAGTGTTGTTTTAGGTATAGTCGGCTAAAAATAAATAATAAAACTTGATAACTAAAATCACAACCTACACGACGATACATCAAGTTTTTGGCGCTATTGCTGAGGAGTGAAGTTATCTAATTCTTGTTTTTATTAGTGTTTTAGTTTAGATTAATTTGCATATTTGTGTGTTTGTGTGTTTTTCTGCATTATTATAGTCTGCTGTAATTTTTTGAGTCGAAAACTCAATACGACGTATTCATCTTTTTGGATACGGCGTATCAATTTTTTCTAAACCAATACAGCGTATTCGACTTTAACATCAATAAGGCGTATTCAGCAAACTGAATATGGCGTATTAGTCCATTTGACCTTTTTCTTTCGTAGAAAATTTATTACAGGAAATAGACAACCCCTGTGACAACCATGACTTGAGCAGGTTAGTCAAACTATTAGTGTTGACTTATGTTTCTGTTGCAATGAGTGGGTTATGTGTTATATGTGTTTATACGTGTTTATGTATGTTGTGTGGGATATGTGAGATTTGATAATCAATCCATTGAGCGTGATCGTCTCATTGGGATTGGATTTGTGTTGGATTTTATGGAGTTCATTTCGTTCACTTTAGTGATAAGGAAATGATTTTGGTGATTGAAGCGGTTTCGCGTTAATTGTGTAAGTAATTATACGTATATGTATTTTTGTGTTAGTGATTTAAGATAAGATCAGGTTTTGGAAGTTGGATTAATGTGGAAAATATGGCATATGAGAAGGGAATGAGATTTGTAAAATATAAGAGTTTTAATGAAATTTCTAAAAATAGGAAGTATATTGG